>JAVSCE010018847.1:0-38045 GCA_032199065.1 Smutsia gigantea
CTTGACACTGGCAAAGGACCAAAGAAGGAGCAGCGGGAGAGGGATGAAGACAGCTCAGAGGGCAGGTTGGGGGACACCTGCTGCTTCAAGATGAAGAATATGGTCAGCCATGTAGCATGCTGCTGGGAAGCCAGGTGAGGCAAGGCCAGGACAGCTTCCCTGACATGGAGCAAAAGGAGAGCCTTTGAGAGTGGTGGTGGTCGACAGAGGGTGACAAAAAGCTGTTTGGTTTTGGGGCCAGGGAGTAGCCGGCAAGGAGAGGAGTAGCCAACTCACAAGGGCCTTCTAGGCCCCAAATATCCTGTTTACCTTTCAGTAAAGCATGATTTAAATGTCTCTACATTTCTTCAAAGATGATTTCTTATTTTGCGCCCAGACCTGCTGCCTTGTAAATTCCACTCACTGTTATGCTGCTACCCCTGGGGCCACACAGAACATGACATGACAGTCCTATCCCCACCTCCCCCCACAACCACCCCCCCCTCTGCCAGGCATGAGCTGGCCAGGAGGGATCCACACTAGCGCCCCTGCCTCCCTCATCCTCTCCCCCAAATGAACATTCTCATTTCTTTTCATTCTTACTCCCCCTTTGTCAGGCCCATTTCTGCCTGTTGCTCCCCTCTGACCACAGTCCAGTTTGTTGGCTCTTAGAGACATGCCCGGCTATGGGTAGGTTTTACCAGCATGCAGCGGGGACCATCACCTCCCTCTTCCTAGATGCTATCTCTGCTAAAGCTGCCTCTCCCTGGCTCCACTACCCTCAATCACAGAACTAACTCTAGGGCGAGAAGAGAATCTGAGACTCTTTAGGACCTAGACTAGAGTTCAGTGTCCTGATTTTGCAGATAAAGAAACTGAGGGCAGTTCAGGCCACAGAGGTAGTCATTAGCAGACAATCAATCAGAGCCATAGGCCCCTGGGGTGGGCATGGCCCACGATGGCCCTGGCAAGCATGCAGCCGTGGTTGTGGTAGCCACAGTGACGGTGAAAGGGTGTGGGAAAGCAACGATCCAAGAACTGTCAGTGGGAACATTCTGGAAGGTATCCAAAAGAATTCTATCCTACAAAAATATAGGGCTGTTTATAGATGTTTGAGATGCTATACCAGAGAAAGCCAATTATCCCATAAATTTTCTGCTCTTCTTTTAGCAATAGAACTCCCAACTTTTAGTGGGGCAGACACCCACTCAGTATAAAGATTACATTTCCCAGCTTCTCTCATAGCTAGATGTGGCCATGTGACAAAGTTCTGGCCAATAGGTGTGAGCAAAAGTGATGTGCAACATCTAATCTGAGTTACCTACTTAGAGGTCAGAGTTCTTCCACTTTCCCTCCTCCCCCGCCTGCCTCCAATGGATGGAATATGGACCCAGAGGATAGGGTGTGAGTTATCTTCAATCATGTAGAATAAAAGGAAGGAATAAAGGATAGCAGGAATCTGTATCCCTGACAAAGCAGAGCCACCCTGTCAGTACTGAACTGCTTACACACCTACTGAAACCTGAGGATAACATCAATCCTGTAAGCGCCTATTATTGTGGGCCTTTGTTAAAGCAGCTGAACGGTAGTAACTAATGGAGATGTTCATTCCAACATTGTTTATAGGGTGTTTTTTTTTTTAATGGAAACACCCAAATGTCCATCAAAGAGACAGTGAGTAAAAGAGCCAAAGTAACTGTACAATTAAGTACCTCAAGTCATTAAAAAATGAGTGAAATAGGTATCTGTACACTGACCGGGAACAGTATCCCTGATCTAACATTAAAATGAAAAAGGCACGTGGCAGGCAGCATACAAAATGGTTGGCTGGGTTTCCAGAAGCAAAGTATTTTCTCCTCCTGTAGAAGCTACAGAGGACACCTTCTCTCCCTTGCCTTGGATGTTGTAGGGGTGTGAAGATGGAGGTCTAGCAGTGTGGCAGCCTTTTTGTCCGGTGAGGTGAATGGGGGAGGGGGGGCAAACACCGGGTGGAGCTTAAAGAGACAGTCCACATATCAAAAGACAGCAAAGAGACAGAGAACCAGGTCTGTGCAGATAGCGAGTGGCTGGATTGGGCCTTAAATGAAGTCAACATGATAGATATCCAGTATGTGCAGTTACTGAACCTTCAAACCCCATGCTATTTGTTGGTTTAAGTCAATTTTAGCTAGGTTTTCTTTTACTTTAAAAAGAAGACTCCTTCTAAGGGTGTTTATTATTGCTTCCTTCATAAGCAAAATATTAGAAAATCTGTTTCCTTTAAATGGATTAAAGAAGTATGGTACTTCTAACCACAAAATACTATACAGCCAAAACTTTTTTTTTTAATTGATATACAGTCTTTAGTTTCAAGTATGCAACACAGTGGTTCAACAGTTACCCATGTTATTAAATCCTCACCCTATTACAGCTACTATCTGTCAACAAAGAAGGATGTCACAGAATCATTGGCTGTATTCTCCACACTGCACTACTATCCCTGTGACCAACTTATATTATGATTAAGAATCTTTATGCCCCTTTATCCCTCTCACCCTTCCCAACTACCCACCCTAATCTCTCCCCTGTGGTAACCACCAGACCCTTCTCAGTGTCTATGAGTCTACTGCTGTTTTGTTCATTCTGTTTTGCTTTGTATTTATATTCCACAAATAAGTGAAATAATATAGTATTTGTCTTTCTCTGCCTGGATTATTTCACTGAGCATAATATCCTCTAGATCCATCCATGTTGTTGTAAATGGCAGGATTTCTTTTCTTTGTATGGCTGAATAATATTCCACTGTGTATATGTACCACTTCTTCTTTATGGACACTTAGGTTGCTTCCATATCTTATAGCCAAACTTAAAAAAAAATTCTGTATGTGGTGATATGAAAAGATATCCCCAAAATGAAAAAAAGTGCAGATTACATAAAGTATGCTACCATTTGCATGAGGAAAAATATATATATACTTACACATCTATAATAATGCTTGTAATATCTTTTGAAGGGTACTCAAGAAATTGGTAACAATGGGGGCCTGACTAGCTGGGGAACTGAGGAGAGAAGGATGCTTATTTTTCTATGTATTCCCATTTTTTTACTTTTTGAATTTTATGCCATGTGTATGTAATACCTGTTCAAAAAAATAAAGTTACTTTAAAAATTTAAAAAAAAGGAAAGTCTGAAATGATAAGAGTATGCACACAGGCATATTTATAACTGCCACATGCCCCCACTTGCACACACAAGTCGTGTCTATATATTCCAAAACGTCAGCATCGATGTACACCAAACTGTTCAGCAGTTACTCCGAGGGGGAGGATTTGGTGTGTGTGTGTGTGTGTGTGTGTGAGCAGCAGGGAATGATTTACCAACTGAAAAGTCACTCTACACTGACATTTATTGCAAGGCACCATTATAAACTTCACAAGTATCAGTTCATTTCATCCTAACTCTAGGAGATGAGGAACATCAGCTTCACTAGCCCTACTAAACAGATGGGGAAATGGAGGCTGAAAGGGGTTATGTAACCTGCTCAGAACCAGCAGCTAGTGAGTGGTGGGCTGGGATTTGAGCCGAAGTAGTTTAACACCTTCCCAACGGCCTCATCCTGCCTTTCTGGCTCCCGCCTGGGGCTGCTGGCTCTCAGGCAATGCGCTGGCATGGAAAACCCCTTCATGACCCTCTTGTCACTGAACCCCTTCCCGCACCACCAAGGTTGGCAGCCCCAGCCTGTCGCCTTCTTTCTTCTTGCACGCTGCCAACAGAAATCACTCTCCTTTTCCTCCCCACTGTATCTGTCCTGGAAAACAGGAAACTGGAGGCTGATGGGGGCCCCACGGGAAGGTATTTTACTTAAGCTCTGTTTACCTGCTCCATTTACATTTGGAAGTACATAAAGGGTTCATAATACTGCATTCTGGTGGGACTGCGATGCTTTGGGATGGATGATTGGATAAAATCTATCCCATTCAGGAATGCACGTACTCTTAGAAACAAGCTATTCCAATTTTAGAATGGTATCCTACAGAAATACTTGCATGAGCATGCTGACTGCAGCATTCCCATCCTTGTTACAGGCTACAGAATCTATGCTGCTGACAAAAGGAATAAAGTAGCTCCAACTGCCGAACAGGCACGGAAGATGTATGTGGTGTGCTGTTTAAAAGCTAAGGTACAAAATTATACATAGAATATAATCCAAGTTTTTCTAAAAAGATAAAAAATAAACAATGTGTATAGAAACACATATATAGAAAATGGTCTGAAAGGATATACACCAAAATGACAGTGGTAAGTAGAATTAGAGAAGAATTGGGAGAGAGAAGAACTTGTCATTGTTTGTTTGCATACTTTCAAAATTGTCCAAGTTTTTATAAGAATATCTTAGTTTTGTAATTGAGCTTAAAAAAATTAGCAACTAATAAATGAATTCCTCATGGCCCAAGCACCAGCTTGCCAACTGCCCTTCTCCCTCTTCTCCCCCTCCCTTCCACACACAGTCTTGTCTGCTCTTCTGCCATGTGCTATCTTTGGACCTCAGACTCCCAAGCTGGCGGCAAGACTCCAGAGCCCCTCCAAACAGCACTCACTAAGCTCGGCTCCCCGGCAGCTCAAGCCGGCTGCTGTCTTCCCTGTGGGAGGTGGGCAGGAGTCCCCGTGGTTTATGCCCATCGTAAAAAGAGAAACAGCTGTGGCCCTGTGGATGCTCAGAACTCTAGGACATGTCAGCCTCTCTAGAGAGGGAGCCTGGCCTCTCCCTAGAGAGCATATTTCTTCCTCTCCTTCCTGAAAATATCAATTGCAGTAAAAGCATTTTCTAAGAATTGGGTGGAACTCCAGAGATGGTCTTGTCCAAAAGCCTCCTTCTGCAGGTAAGAACCCTGCATCCAGGCCAAGCCACCTGCTGCTCTCCAAGTGCAGCCCCTTACCAGTTTCAGAGTCTGAATGCACACTCTTGGTAACTGCTCAATAGAGGCATTCCATCAGGCAAGCTGCCATCTCTACCAGTGGTTCTCAGCCATGATGATAACTGGGATCACCTGGGGAGATTTGCAAACTACTGACACCTGGGTCCCACCCTGGGGCGAGGGGTCGGGGGTGGGGTGGGGTGGGGTGGGGTGGGGGGGTATTTTAACTGGGCGGTGCCCTGAGCACAGGACTGTATTACTCCTCAGATGCTACCAGCACGCAGCCATCATTGAGAACCACTAGCGAATGTGATGCAATGTGGTGGATGGGTGTGTACACACGCTGGGCACACATATGACCCATGTGTGGAAACATACACACACACACACACAACAGGCAGAGCTGGATTTCCCAGAACACAAAGTAACATGTACTGCTGAGCTCACCAGCAAAGCATGACACCCAAAGAAAATGGACAAAAACAATTTTGAGAATGTGTTATTTAAAAAACGAAGATGTTGTCATGGGGAAAGTCAGAATCTTTCTTGGGCTTCTTATTTTTGATGTGTTTTTTCCTGTATCACACATGGCGGAAAAGGGCCCCACAATCCTTTCCAAGTTGGGCACTGATCTGACCCCACACATTCACAAAGAGAACTGTTTGTCCAAAATTGTGCTTGTGCTCAGGTTTTCTGGTTGAAGTGTCCAGTCCCTATAATGGAGGGATAGAGCGAGTCGTCCCCGGTTCTGCCAGGTGAAACTTCTCTGCAGCCAGAGTCCTGGCCCTGGGCTGGGGATCAGTTGGGCCCAAGAGATCCATGCTCCTAATGCTCCAGGAGTTCCAGGCCTTGCCCCTTTCCCCCAGGAATGATGTGACCAAAGGAACTGCTGTCCTATGCATGCAAGTGTCCCCAGGTATTTGGCGGTCAGGCCTCAGGGCAAGATGCACATGTGTGAGGTACACAGGAGGGCCTGCCTGAAGCAGGTTAGAGCTGGCCAACTTCTAGGTGCTTTCCAAATCTAGGTTTGATAAGTCAGGTATACAAAGTGAATCCAGTTAAATTCTCTGTGGAAGTCCTATGAGGAACTAATTGGTTGACTTTAATTTGGACAATCAGAGAAGGCTTCCTGCAGGAAGCACAGTTAAAGATAGGCAGGATTTAAGGGGGAAAGGAGAGAAAGAAGTGAGAGCTGCCCCATTCCTTCTCTCCACTTTCTCTTCCTTGACCTCAGAGAACCTGGCTCTGCCTTGGGAGCCTTCTGCAGCCTTCAGGAGAAAGAGGGCTCTGGGAGTGGCCTTGGAAGGAGGCAGAGGGTTCCCCCATCTCACTGCCCTCCTGGAGTAAATATCAGTCCCAGCTGAGCCTCCACATGTAGACCAGCTGGGCTGACCTGGCTCTGAAGCTCCCATTGGTCCAGAAGCCTCCAGGCCGGCCCCTCAGTGCCTCACAGTTCCAAGTCATAGCAGGGGGGAGATGCTCTCTGGCCTTTCCTGTAGGCCCTTGGAGCCAGGATCTCAACTGGGAAGTGCCTCAGAAAGACCTGGAGAGCTTTAAAATATGCAATGTCAGGACCCCAGCCCACATCTGCAGAATCTGACCATCCTGGGGAGGGGGCCTGTGCTTTGAGAAGGTTCTTCCAGGGCTGCTGATGGCCAGCCAGTATTGAGACCATGGTCAGTGCCAAAAGATAGGGGAGAAGGTAAGGAAAGCAAGTTGGAAGGGAGAGAGGAACAGCTGCCCAGGGGTAAAGCCCAGAGGCTCTAAGACAGGTGGAGTACAAGGCCCAGAGAGAAGGGGCTCTATGGTAAACAAGTGTTCAATGAGCAGCCAGTGAAATCTGCACAGGCTCTCTGTTCCCTATGCTCTCGGAGGGGACCAGGGACAACTGTTCACCACCAACTGAGGCAGAAAGACACAAAGGCGGGAACCCTCCTACACTGCTGGTGGGAATGCAAATTAGTTCAACCATTGTGGAAGGCAGTATGGAGGGTCCTCAAAAAACTCAGAAATACCATTTGACCCAGGAATTCCACTCCTAGGAATTTACCCTAAGAATGCAGGAGCCCCCTTTCAAAAAGACAGATGCACCCCTATGTTTATCGAAGCACTATTTATAATAGCCAAGAAATGGAAGCAACCTAAGTGTCCATCAGTAGATGAATGGATAAAGAAGAGGTGGTACATACACACAATGGAATATTATTCAGCCATAAGAAGAGAACAAATCCTACCATTTGCAACAACATGGATGGAGCTAGAGGGTATTATGCTCAGTGAAATAAGCCAGGCGGAAAAAGACAAGCACCAAAAGATTTCACTTATCTGTGGAGTATAAGAACAAAGAACAAATTAAAGGAACAAAACAGCAGCAGATTCACAGAACCCAAGAATGGACTAACAGTTACCAAAGGGAAAGGGACTGGGGGTGGGGAGGGTGGGAAGGGAGGGATAAGAGGGAAAAAGGGGCATTACGATTAGCACACATAATGTATGGGGGGCACATGGGGAAGGCAGTACAACACAGAGAAGACAAGTAGTGACTCTGTAGCATCTTACTACGCTGATGGACAGTGACTGTAATGGGGTATGTGATGGGGACTTGATAATGGGGGGAATCTAGTAACCACAATGTTGCTCATGTAATTGTATATTAATGATACCAAAAAAAAAAGAAAGACACAAAGGCCTCAAAAGAGCACCCCCTATTTTCTATAGTCAAAGACTTCGTGAAAGCAAGGACTTCGTCATTTGTTCACTGCAGTCTCCCCCAAGACTGTTGCAGTTGTAAAGGCCCTCACTTCACAGGCAGAGAGACTGAGGCCTGGGGAGACTTGGCTGAGTCCCCACAGTTGGTGATTACAGAACTGGGGCTCAGCCCGGCAGCGCACCTTCTGGAGAAGGGCTCCTACACCAGCCCACCTCAGGATCTGTCACCTGGAGCCTGGGGAGCACCAGTTACCCGGCGGGGCACATGTGTTACTACAACAGCTTCCTGGAATACCTACCATATGAATCAATTAGCAGGCCTCCTGGGGCCCCCAGCCCGGCCTGATAACTTAGGACAGGGTCACAGCCTTCCCTTCGAGCCCCAAGGTCTCTGCAGAGTCCTGAACCCCATCCTGACTTTCCAAATCAGAATGTCTGAAGGTGGAGCCCAGAAATCTGTCTTTTCATTCATTACCCCTCCCCAAACCCTTCTTCAAGCTCCTCCACCCAGCCCCCCAAATTCGGCTGATGCACCTGTCTAAAGCACATCTCCACACCCATCCTCCAGAGCTTCTGCTCCAGTGGGGTAGAGGTTGTGCCAAAACTGTGTATTTTTGCAAGCATCCTTGCTGACCCTTGGGAAACACTGCTTCACCACTTGGGGCGAGGTCCCCAATGACGAAGCCTGGGAGGGGCCCAGAGATGGGTCTGGGCAATAGCAGCTACAGGCTGAAGGGAGGTCCTCCTGGGATGGGGCCCAGGGCTTTCACAAATTCCTCAAAGAGGTACCTGACCCCAAATAGGTTAGGAACGAGGAGTCTTGGTCCCAGAGTGATACATGGAGAAGAGCGAACTGGAGAAGGTGTCCCTTTGGGTCACATACGGCTGAACCCTGGGCTCAGATCTCCCTCTTAACCAGTGCTGACACCCCAGTCTTGTCTTAAGCCTGAGCTGAGGCCCGGACTCCTTCAGTCGCTGTGTCCAGTCCAGCCGGTCCACCCTGCCTCCCATCTACCCACTCTGCCTCCTCCTCCCCTCTCCTTCCCTGCCCCTCCTACCCCTACCCCACCAGTTTCCTGAGGACGCAGGCATGCGAGGAATGGGGATTTCAGAGGCAACCCTGTGGTTGTGTTGTCATCCTCTGAGCTCTGGTCTTGGGTGCCTGGCTCTCTTTGCCCAGAGAGGGTAGCTGAGTGTAAGTCTGTGTGGGGGTGGGGGGCTGGAGAGGAAGTGGGAAAGGAACGGAAAGCATCACTCTCTATTTGAGGAGCGCTGCAATTTCTCTTCCCTGGTGTCTCCATCCCAACAGGAGACACTGAAAGGTAATGATGACCTGGCGTTCTTTCTATCTCTTGTGGTGCCTGCTTTGGAAAGCTGGGCTTGGTGGCTCAGCAGTGTGTATGCGTGTGCCCACGTGTGCGCGTGGTATGCAAATGCAGAGGTGAGCAATGCTGGGCATGCTGATAGGGGCCCGCAGTACGGCCTCTAGACAATAGAGTATTGGCAGGCACAGGGGTGGAAGCAAATTCATCAGGTCACAGGTGAATGTGTATTTAAGTTCTATTCAAGCTGTATTTGTGTGTCCTAAGTTGGGTGCGCAGTGTGTCAAGCCCCTGGCCAGGAGTTCATTTTAAACCCATCTTGAATGAGCACTTTGGCCTCTCCGTCCCCGGGTGCATGAGCCCACTCCACACCATACCTGAAGCATGGGCCTTGGCCTCCAGGAAGAGCAAGCTGGGGCGCTGCCCTGGACACACCACTCCTGGAACCCCAGGCCTGTCTGAACACTGGGAGGTGTTCTGAAGTCACCTGCAGCCCCTCTCACCTGTGAGGATCTGGTGGCAGGCCTGGGTGTGTGTCTGGTCTTATGGTGAGCTCAAGGCTGGCCCTGGGGTGGTGAGGAGAGGAGGGGACTGGCTAGAGATGGTACTGACCATAGGCTGCCCAGGACTGTCCCTGGAGCCATCCAGCTGACCAGCGGCCAGGCTGGGGCCAACCCCTCCTGCCCAGGCAGGATTCTACCTAACCATGGACAACCCTGCCCTAGCCAGCTGCTACACCTCCTCCCTCAGGAGTGGACATAGGAGTGGGGTGGGTGAAAGGCATTATGGGGCAGGTCCTCTTCCTGCCAACTCTTCCAACCCTTCACTCACCAGAGGTCTGCCCTCCAAAACATCCTAGAGGACAATGAGGCCCATTTCCAAGTGGCTGCGGTCACTGACTCATTGCTGGACAGGACCATCCCACCCTGCCTCACTCATCCTCGCCAGTGCCCAGCACAGGAGTGCCTAGGCAACATCAAGGATGTTGGAGATGTGTTAAGGGGAACGATCCTTTTGAATCCCTCTGTTTCTCCACCTTTTCCCATCTTTCGCCCAGGATTCAGACATGGTAGGATTGGGTCAGGTTGGAAGCCCTAAAAGCATCCAGGCGGACGTGCTGCCCTGTGGGCCCCATCCACCTTCACCCTGGGGGACTGCTCTTCCAGGGCTATCATCCTCTGTGATGTTTGCATTCCAAAAGAGAGGAATTTCAGATAGTGAAGTGCAGTGGTTAAGAACCTGCACTCAAGAAGTTCAAGTTCCAGATCCTGACCTGGGCAAGTTGCTTAATCTCCTTGTGCCACCATGTTCTTATCTATAAAATGGGGAAGTAATACCCACCTTGCAGAGTTGCGTGAAGATAAATGAGTGCCAGGAACCTAACGTATACAGGTGTAAGTATGAGTGGTTACTGAAATTTGTGGAATTTCTAGGGCAAGCTCTGTTTAGAAGTCTTTCAGTCTTTTAGTGCCTCTCAGGTCATCTCCAACGGTGCTATTCTTCTCATGAAAGGCTAACCCAGTTGCCCCGCCAAGACTCAGACTTTTGGAGGCCAGGCAGAGGGTTTGTCTGATCCGGATTAGGTGATCAGAGCCTTTGAAATGTAAATGAATTGTGTTTTGACTCAGCCAGTTAAAAGGGAAGCGTTGGAAGCACCTTTCCCCTGGGAAGAGGACCGGAAAGCCGGAAAGCCATGAGGTTGTGGAGGGAAGGTAGGAGGGGAGGTGGTGCCTCCCATCAAACCATCACCTGGAGAGCTGGGGAAGCCTGTGACAGCACCAAGGCCAATCCTCCCACTGTACAGATGGACAAATCAAGGGCCTTGTACTCTGGTGAGTGACTACTTATGTTTTCAGAAACTCAGTTTCCGTATCTTCAAAGCAGAAGGTGAAACCTGCGTTCATCCCCACCACTGGGCATGTGTAGGAGGCAGCAAAGGTGGAGTGGTGAAGCCCTCCAGAGACCCGTGCTCTCCGCCGTAGGAGGCACCAGAGCAGAGCCCAGGACTAGTCCGCAGAGCTGGGGGTGGCTCCCATGTCAAGCAGGGCCAGGCCAGTTTGCTTACCTCTTGACGCTTAGGGCTCCCTGGCTTTCCTGTGAAGGGGCAGGGCAGTGCACGCCAAACCTGTGGGAGGACAGTGGAGGATGAGCTGAGTGGCTCTGGCCACCCCGAGGGCCCCTAGAGGCTGGATTGGCAGCACCAGCCCCTGTTCTGTGTCCTCTCCTGGATCATATTTGTGCTGCCCTAGTTTCTAAGAATTTAGGCACTCCAGAGACCAAATTCATCATAAGAATAAAAACTCAATTCTCCATTAAAACCATTTCCTTTGTTGAAACACTGCACAGATTTGGAATCTGACAAATCCAGGTTTGAATTCACATTCTACCACTTTCTAGTGGAACAACATTGAACAAATCTTGGTTCTTGGAGCCTCAGTTTCCCTATATGGAAAGTAAGGAGTGTCATCTCTGCACCACAGGATTTTGAGAAGATTAAATTAATTCAGCCATTCATTCAATAAATCTACTGAGCCTGTATGATGTGTAAGGCATTGAAAATAGAGCTATGAATACAAGAAAGGCAGGCAGGAGCATGTGCTCATGGGGCCTTCAGGCAGACATTAACCAGAAGTTACCCCAATATCTATGTTACTGATTATGTTGAGTGTTATGGAGGAAGAGTATTCATGAGGAAGACTTGTGAGCTCAGTTTTGAAGGAAAACTAGGTGTGAGCTATTTCACTGAATCTAAAACACTATCGATTGTCAACACACTATTATTATTCTAGATAATAGTGAGAAAGAAAAACTTTCCCAATTAACCATGACACAGAGCCTTCCTAGCCTTAGAAATGTTGGTCTATGCTTACTGAAAGAGGTCTTTTAGACTTCCCTTCAGCTCCAGAGGAATTTCCTTTCTCCTACCTAATTTAAAACAAAGAAGGGTCTGTAATGGCAGAGATCAGTATAGGGTAAAATCCAAAAGAAACCCACCTTGCCCTGACGCAAGCTTGCCTGGCGTTAAACTCCCCTGAGTTGGTAGCAGGTAGGCTCCCAGGCTCTGGTTCTGTGGAAAAGGGAGGCAGGACAAAAGGGCTACATTACCCCGGCAGACAGAGGGCAGGAAATGTGGAAAAGGGGTCCTGGCTGAGTGCTCACGGCTAGGCTCAGCTGTGGGTTGAATAGGAGAGTAGCCAAGGAAAAGAGGCAAATGCCAACCTAGGAGATTATTGGACACTACAGTCTGTTAAATGCATCTTGTAGTCAGATATAAGATGCATCTTCCCCAGAATCAGCACAGAGGAAGATGAGTCTCTGTGATGTGCCAGGTTTCTATCCCCCATATCTTGGTTTCTAAATACTGGTCGCCACTAAAAGGAACCAGAGCACTTTGGGAAATAGCTAATTCCAGGGCTGGCTTGGGGAAAATACAAGGTGACCTAGAACATCTCGTGCCAGAAAGTGACGATGTACTAAAATAAAAATAATAATAACAGGGACATGTCAATAGGCACGGGAACCAGCTTAAAGGTATTTCTGCGAGATGAATTTGGCATAAGTGGAACACCAAAATAAATACAGTTATAGATTATGAGCCAAAGAATAAAATAACAATTCATGAGTGCACCTGATACAAATAAATAAATGAATAAGGAAGGAAAGAATGTTCTTCTCTAACAAAGAATGCTAAGGAACAAATGTAAATAAAATGATGGAATTAGAAAACCATCATTTGCCAATCACCATAATATTGTTTCAGGCAAGAATCATAAATGGAAGCTACAACTAATGGATGAGAAAAAAACAAGATATTTACACACAGTAAAATAGTACATAAAATGGTAAGTAGAGCAGAAAATTTTTCTTCTTTTGCTATAAAGGACATTAATAGGATAACTGGAGATGCTTGAATAAGGTATGCTGATCAGATAATAGAACCATATCTATACTAACTTCTGATTTTGATAAGTGTACTGTGGTTATTATGTGAGAATTCCCTTCTTTTAAAGAAATACACACTGAAGTATTTAGGGATAAAGGGGCTGTGTCTGTCACCTACTCTCAAACAGTTCAGGAAAAAAAAGAAAGAATATGCATGTATACACATACACATGTATATAAAGAGAGAGAGAGAAAAAAAGATTGATAAAATGAAGGCATGGTAGTAAATGTTTAACAACATTTTCTAGGGGGAAAAAGCCCCAATTACCAATTTCTCTGGTGTGAATACTCTGCCTCCACGGCCACTTTCAAGCTACCAATATGAAGTCACTGAACAGGGAATTGGGAAGAGATACACACAAATGACTATAGCACCCTGCACACCTGTATAAAAGTAAACATGGTAGAACTCTAACATTTGGGGAATCCAAGTAAAGAGAATATGGGAATTAGTTGCACTACTCTTCTGCAACTTTTATGTAATTTGAAGTTATTTCAGAGGAAAAGCTGGGTTTTTTTTTTTTAAGTGTGTATCTTGCAACTGATAAAATATAGTACAAGAACTGGGAAAAACAATGAATGAGCATCCAGGTAGAGGGCTGGAGAAACACAATTCATTGGAAAATAAAAACCAAAGGAAGCCTGAATGTTGAGGGTAGGGTGAGCTAAGAGGTGGGCAAGGGCCAGGACATATGTCATTTGTAGGCCATACTGAGGGTTTGGGTCCCAGGGAGGACAGCAGGGAGAATGTGGCCTTATTTGCATTCATTACTCTGGCCTCCAGCTGACCTCCCATAAATGGTGACCATTAACACTGCCTTGTCTACTCCACTCTCTGCTGTCACTTCCTCTAGGGCCCTTTTTGCTCAACTGGAGTTGACAGCAAGCGCCTCTATACCCACAGGCTGCGAGGCCCAGCCCTACCTTCTCCCCCCATCCTACTCAGACCTGCTCTCCGTGCACACAGACCCACCCCCTTCTCCATCGGTTTCCTTCTGTCTGTCTTAGTTTCTAGCTGAGTCCTAGAGCCCAGGGAAGGCCTGGAGAGGTTTGAGTTCAAGACAGAATGAACGGGCTGTTTGACGGGGATCTCCCAGGGCAACCTCCAGGCTTGGTAGAGTTCGAGTGGCTGTAGGCTTCCTTTTTTCCAGATGAATCACTGCTCTGTGTGTCTGTGACTGTGTGTGCCCTCCCCCTGATGTGCCTGGGGGCCCTGCAGTAACAGAAGTGCACTGGACTTGTGCACAGAGCAGCTCCTGCTGACTAGCATCTGTGCCAAGTGCCCCGCTAGTGTGCATTACCCATTCCACCCTTACAGCAACCCTGAGAGGGGACCCACTATTATGTCCGTTTTGCCGGAGAGCAAACTGAGGCTTGAATGGTTCACTGGAGTGTTCAAGTTCACACAGCTGACCCAAAGATTCAGCCCAGGCCCTCTGACCCCTGCAGCCTGCATGTCTTCCCACAGCACCGCCCTGCCTCCTCCAGTGACCCCTGTGCGGTGTCCCTCAGCCTGGGCCTCGGCGCTGTGGGAACCCAGGCCACGTGACAGCAAGCAGGCATAGCTGAGGGCCCTCCTCTGCCACGAAGGGGTTAATTGGGATGCCCTCAGCTGCAAGGCTGGCTGCCATGGCAACAGCAAGGACTGAGGGAGAGGAAGACCGGCACAGCAGGATCGTATGAATCACTGGATGTACAGCCCACATGTTTATTCTGCGGTGAGCCCCTTCCAGCTTCCTCTGGGACCAAGTGGCCACCAGGACTGGCTCTGCAGAGCAAGAGTGAGGACACCAGTTCCCTGAGTGGGCCCAGCCAGGAGGCCCCGGCCCTGTTGCTGCCCCTCACCCAGGGCACTCTGCCTTTGGTGCCGTTCCCACCGGGAAGACCCAAGGCTTCTGCTTTTAGCCTCCAGAGTCCCAAACCAGGTGGAAACCAGGAAAGAACACAGATCCGGAGCCAGGAGTTAATCGATCACTCATTTACTCATTCTTTTTCCAGATATTTATGGCCCGCCCACAATATACCGGCCACTGTGCCAGGGGCTGTGACCTGGGGTTAGCTGGAAACCAGATGGGCTCTGCACTCATGGAGCCACCATTCCAGGGAGCTGGAAGGCCCCCCATATGCTTTCTGTACCACCTTAGGCAAGCTCCCTTCCCCTTCAGAGCTCACCTGCAAAACAGGGCCCATAAAGTCCATGTTGCAGGGATGTGGTGTGGATGAGACCGTATATTTGAAGCATTACCTGGGTGCCCAGCACATAGTGGGGCTGAAAATGCAGTTAAGACATAAATGCTTGCAGACTGCTTACCTTTCCCTCCAGCCTCAGAAGGAGCTAGGTGATGATAAAATTCATAAATGAAAAACTCCAGGCCCTGAACCTTGGGGGTCACTGTGAAGCAAAAATTTCAATACCAACCCAGTTAGAGAGAAGGGCTCTTCCACCACCAAGCGTGTGACCTTGGCTTCAGTTCTCCTGTTTGGGAGCAGGGGTGATCGATCCTCCAATGCTTACAGGAGGGAATGTACCTGAGCTGATGGGCAGTACCCCAGTGGGCACTTGACCATTCTGTTCCACCATCTGAGCCACTCCCAGGTCAGAAGAGCCCAAGGCCACTTCTCCAGCTCTGGCCTCCCACTTCTGGCCTCCCACTCTAGCCCAACTAGTGTTTTGCTAACAATTTGGACCTTAGCAGTTATCTGTTGATTTAATTCATGTTAGCTTTTCTGAGCTGGGCTACCCTAGTCAAGGAGAAAGCCCCCTCCTACTGCTCATCCAGGACTCTGCCCTCCCTGCCCCCTACTTATTCCCCATCAGCCCCAAGCAGGTGTGCCCTGGCAGTATGAATCAAGAACTTGACTGTGTGACCCTCCCCACTGCACCCCAGGCCTGTTTTCATGGAGGACCACTTAGGTCCTCAAGGTCAGCCCTGGAGCCACCATCTGCAGCCTCAACACAGGGCAGGCCTGGTGGGGACAGGAGGGTCAGCTAAGTTGATGACAGAAAAGAACAACACGAACACCAAACCCTCACTTAGGGAACCAGCAAAGGAGAAAAACATCCAAGAATTTTGTATTTGGTATTTCAAAAAATACAAAACTTCAAAGTAGTCATCACGGGAAAATATAAAATGGTGAAGGACTTCCTCATACGTATTTTGTGGCTTAGTATTGATTTTATTTTGTACTACTCATGGGGGTGCAGATGGCATAACCTACTCGGGGTTTGGTGCCTCTAAAAGTCTTAAGTAAGACCCGGGAAATGGAAGCGGGGCACACAGTCTGTGGGCTCCTTGTATGTCTGACCCTGGAAGACAGAGAGGATGTTTTTATCTTGCTTCTACCTGACACCAAGAAGACGAGATTAAGCTTGGTTGGAATTGGTGCTAATGAGTTATCCAGAATTTTCTTATTCTAGGTCCAGTCTTGAATTTCCTTCTTTTCAGCCAGGTGCCAGGGTACATATTTATGGCCAGAACAGGGTTCAAAGAGCCAATCATAGCTGTCATTTCTTGGTGAAATTCTTTCTAGAAGGTCAGTGCACCTGGCAGAAGACTTTTCAGGTGGGGGCCTGCAAGGTTGGCAGAGGAACTATGGAGATGAGGAAGCTCCTAGCCAGCCCAGCCCAAGCTGGAAAATCTTTAACAAAGGATCCAGTCAAACCATAGAAGAAAAGGACAGGCAGACAGACATGCCTAGCAAACACATTCCCATTAGGAAGTCAGAAAACACTTGGGTAGCAGAAGGAAAGGATGCAGATGAGAAGAGAAGGGAACCCAAGGAGAACGTCTGAGGATTTCTCTTCTTGCTTTTTTAATGGACTTTCTTTTTTAGAGAATTTTTTGGTTCAAAGCAAGATTAAGCAGTAAGTACATAGAGTTCCTCTATATCCCTGCCCCTATTCACACAGCCTCCCCCACCACCAACATCCCTAACAGAGTGGTACATTTGTTACAATGCAAGAATCTACACTGACGCATCATTATATCACCCAAAGTCCAGAGTTTACATTAATGTTCACTCTTAATGTACATTCTGTGGATCTGAGCAAATGCATAAGGCCATATACCAACATCAAAGTATCACACAGAAAATCATCTGTGCCCCACCTATTCATCCTTCCCTCCCACCTAACCCCTGGCAACCACTGATTTTTTTTTTACCACCTCCATAGTGTGGCCTTTTCTAGAATGCCCTTTAGTTAGAATCATACAGTATGTAGCCTTTTCAGGCTGCCCTCTTTCACTTAGTTATATGCATTTAAGCTTCTCGCATGTCTTTTCATGGCTTAACAGCTCATTCCTTTTTAGTGCTGAATAATATTCCATTGTCCATTATCCATTCACCTACTGAAGGACATCTTGGTGGATACCAAGTTTTTGGCAATTATTAATAAAACTGCTATAAGCCTCTGTGTACAGGTTTTTGTGTGGACATAAATTTCAGTTCCTTTGGGTAAAGACCAAGGAGTGTGATGGCTGGATTGTATGGGAAGAATACGTTTAGTTATGTAAGAAACTGCCGAACCGTCTTCCAGAGTAGCTGTGCCATTTTGCATTCCCACCAGTAATGAATGAATGCCCCTGTTGCTCCACATCCCCACGATATTTGGTGTCAGTGTTTTAGAATTTGGCCTTTCTAATAGGTGGTAGTGGTATCTCATCGTTGTTTTAGTCTGTAGTTCCCTAATGACAGAAAGATGTGGAGCATCTTTTCATATGCTTATTTGCCATCTTTGTATCTTCTGTGGTAAGGTGTCTATTCAGGTCCTTGGCCTATTTTTTAATTAGAGTATTGTTTTCTTACTGTTGAGTTTTAAGAGTTCATTTTAGGTAACAGTACTTTATCAGATTGTTTTCAAATATTTTCTCCCTGTCTATGGCTTGCCTTCTCATACTTTTGAACCTCAGCTTTTGAGTTGATGGTTCCAGCCGCTGACCAAGCCAGATGTGGTACAGGGTCCAGCCATTTCCACCCAGTTCAGGATTCCTGTAATGGTCAGTCTCTGCTCCAAGTACTCCAGTGGGAAGGCAGAAACCTTGTCAGATCTGCACCGTAGTCTGATGGCCTCACCCCACCCAATCCAGCATCTTCCTTACTCCTTCACAGGGGCTGCTTCCACTAACCCCTGGGCATACTGAACTCATCTCAGTGTCTGCTTCAGACCCAACGACTTTGTGCTGGGGAGGAAAGAAGTCAGAGTAATGGGCCAGAGAGGGCCTGGGGGTGGGAGGCCAAGGAAGACCCCACTGATTATGTCACCATGTTGGGTTGAAACCTGGAGCCAGGACAGCACCTGGCAGCCAAGGGGTCTGGGAGAGGGAATGTCAGATACAAAGGACCTTGCCTATGTGGCCAAGGCAGGGGGTGACCAAGGAGTGGGAGGAAATGAGGCCACAAAGATTGGGATGGGGGCAATCCTGCAGGCCCTAGTTGGAAGTTTGGATTTATTCAAATAAATCTGGAAGTGGGAAGCCACTGGAGGGTTTTCAGCCTAGAACTAACATGATCTGATTAGCATTTTTAAAAGCTTCTATTGGCTGCTAGGTGGAGAACTAGTTACAAAGGAGCTGGAGGGGAAGCAGGGAAACCAATTCAGTATTTTATTGCTTGGGTTAATATCAACATCCCAGCCCAACATCTCCCCTTAGACAATTATGCTGGCTAGTTGCATAGAATCCCATGCATATGCAGTGCAAACAAACATACATACCTCCAGGTCCTCACACTCATGAGGACCCACAGACTGCCATGTTCCCCCACATGCACAGAGGCATGTAAGTCTAATGCACACATGCTCCCATACGTGGCACCAGCAGACATTTTCATGCACCCGCAAGTATACACACTCCCCTCTGTGCACTTCTTTACACACATATGAGATACTTCCATGCACAGACACACATACAGCTACACACATTTCTACACAGCTACACAGACACACCGTTTCCCATTGTCCCAAGAGAAACAGGTCTGAGCAGGGGGGGTGGCTAGGAAAAGGTGTTAGGTGTTTTATGAGAGGAGGAGATAATTGCAGACCAACCTAGTGATTAAAGAAAGAAAATGCTTGAATGCCTGCTTTACCCTAAATTGTACCTGATGGTTGGGGTAGCCAGTTATCAGTGAGACTGCATTAAAGCTTTCATTCATCAGTTCAGGGCCTCCCCCAACCCCTACTTGCAGTTCCTCCCCACTCAGCTGCCACTGCCCACCTGCCCACCCACCCCTAGACTTACCCAGCTCTCACTGCACTCCTAATGGCACAGGGCATGAGGGGTAAAGTATAGGTGGCTACACCAAAGGCCTAGGAAGTCCTGCAGCTCCTAGGACCCGGCAGATTGGGGGAGGCCTCAGGTGCCTGGGCAGGCAGAGAACAGGTTGAGGGTGAGGTGGGTGGGGTGGGACTACTATGGGAAAATCTGAACTCCTCAGAAAGGCCTTTGCAAAGCCCTGTAGGACCCACCCTCCAATCCCAGCCCCTCTCCAGCACTTCCTTCCTGCAGCTCTGAGCCCCAGACAGGTGCCCTGCCAGTAACCAACAGCTCTTCAAACACACACCTTCAGATCTCTGCAGACCCTGCCCCACTGCCACCTGGAACAGCTTCCTTATCCTTCCATACCTGGCTTGGGAGCCACTTCCTCAGGAAAGTCTCCCCTGACTGTCCTACCATGTCCCTCCAATGAGAGGTCCTCCTGGGCTCATCTCTATCCCAGCTCTTACTGCACCATCCAGCGTCCACAGGGTCATCCTTACTGTTTCCCCTTCAGGGCAGACAGCCTATCTGTTTTATTCATTGCTATGTGGCACATAGCAGGTGCTCAAAAAATACTTCCTGAATAAATGAAGGTTGCTTCTATGCACCAGTGAAACTAGAAAGCAACAGACACACTGCCCCAGAGGAATCCTCCGAGTAAAGGCCCCTCCCTGCCCACTGGGCAGACATCCCCACCCCCTCATCAGCCTTCGTCTGCCTGAGGCCTGGAGCTGAGGTGTGTTTATCTGGACCAAGCTGTCCCAAGAAAGAGCCAGCCATGTTCCCACTCCATCCCCACTCTGAGGCCTGGGATTCAGATGTCTCTCTGGAGGGTCAACATTTGCTCAGGGAATTAGAAGAAAAACAAAGTGAAACCGTTGAGGTGACAGGCTGGTGACTGAGGCAACTGTGCCACACCAGCCCCAGGGTTTCCAGAGAGGGCAGGAGGGGCAGGGGGCATGGAAGCCTGGGGCCGCCTGAGGACTCAGGGGAGGGAACCAAGTGGGGCTGGAGATCCCGGTGGCTCAGGCTTCTCCCCCTCCACGCCCCTTCCTGAGGCTCCAGCCTGGGGGATGTCAGCACCAGGGCCCAATCACTATAGAACTGATGCACTGAAAGTGGGGACCCGGGCTCCTGTAGTCACCAGGCTGCAGAAAGAGATGTGTGCCCGTTCCCTGAGCTCAGGAAACCCGTGGGGGACACAGCCCTATAAACGCTCTGGCGGGAACTGCAGGGAGGCACAGGCAGGTCGCAGAGGTGCTTTGAACCAGTTCTTCTCCCGGAACCGACAACCCTCCTCTTCCTCCAGTCCTCTGGATCCTGAGGACAAGCCCATGGCTGGGCTCGCAAATGTCTCCCCCGGCCTCCAACATCTGCTCTCAAACAAGGCTGGAGACAGATCCTGGGAGGTGATCTGGGGAGACTGGGCCGCCTCCTTCCTGCCCTCTCACTGCCTCAGACACACTCTGCCTCTGCCCTGCAGTGTCACCACCCAAGCCAGCAGCCCCCAAGTTCTTGGAGAATGGCCCCTTCCCAGGCCAACAGGATGGGCACCCTCCCCTGGGTTGGAGGGGACCTGTAGCACCCCACAGAGACTCGCATCAAGCCCAGCTTGGTGGTCTTTGCTGATGATGCGCAGAAGGCCCCGCCCATAATGGCGAGCAGGTATGGAGGGCCATAGCCCCTTCCTCCAGGGTTGTCAACAGGCCTGAGCCTGTCTGTGCCGGGGCCACCTGTCAGCCCCACAAGGCACAACCAGCCTGCTCCGTGTCTGAGGCGCTGAACAAAGTGGGACCCCTAGGGCGGGGCAAGCACCTCTGCTCACCCCTTGCCCCCTGCCCCCCCGGACTCCCCGCCCTTCCCAAGCCGAGCACTGGGAACTCCGCCCCTACTGTGCCCGCCTTCCCCAGATCCAGGCTGCCCACAACAAGGGGGTCTAGGCCCTTGTCGGCTTCTCTCTCCTGGGCTCTGTGGGTCAGGAGGGAGAGTTTGAGTGTGGAGGGGCTGCCTGGGGCTGGGGGGACCATGTGCAGGAGAAACCGTCTTTCCTCGGCTTTGTAAAGCAGACCCACCCCCCAGCTTGAAGCTGGCTGGCATTGGCATGCAACATAAATCTCCGGGATGCTGCAGCTGTGACTGGATTATTTATAGCTCCGGCCTTACATTCCTAACACGAGAATATCACACAAAGGGAAAGGTAATGAAATCTCACCTCTCCTGTACATCCCTCACTCCAAACTGCAGGGCTTTCTAGAGCCCTTGTGGCTGAAGGAGGGATGACAGTCCCACCTCCCCCGCCCCGCCAGTCTCCCTCCCGTGCTGTCACTCACAGTCCTCCTCACCCACGGTTCTCTCAGACACACTCTCATGGTGTCTTTCACTCTCACACACACATTTCCTCACAGATGCACAGGCAATTCTGCTCTCTCTGCCTTTCAGTTCACCCTGCCTGAGCCTTCCTAGGCCCCAGACACACTCCACGCATCCTTGTCCTTTTCCTTCCTCCACCACTGTCTGGGTGTGACTCACTCCCTCCACTTGTGTTTTCGCTTATTTGCTTTGTCACTGAAGACACGGTGCGTTAATTACCAGGTCAGCTCCTTGTCAATAGTGGGTGGAAGTGTCATCTTACATTCATCTTACGCTGCTTTTAAAACTCCCCTGGGCATTGCCTCCCCAGGGCAACCCATTCTGTGGCAGTGGCGGTGAGGCCCTGGTTCCTGGGCTTGATATACACAGACACACAGAAAACATAGGCTGCAGAACACACCTCTCACCTGCTAGAGGTAACATCTGAGGATGTTCTCAAACTGGATGCCCGGCCCCCGTCCAGTGCTGAGGACAAGAAGTTCCTTCCTCCGCCTCCTGTTACTCTCTTTCTGGTGGTCTGTAGGATCAGCCTTGTGTTACACCATTCTGCAGGCACAAACAGGAAACCCTGAACCCGGTGCAAGCTCCCATGGAGAGCCATCCCCTTGACTGGCCCTCTCACACCTCTGTCCACCTCCAGGTGCACGCCTCTGGTCATGCAATCTATCTGCAAGGCAGTTAGTCACCAAAAGTTCTCCTCCATTCTAGGCATTGTTCCTGGACTAGGCATTCAGTATCATGAAGGAGCCAGAGGGGGAGGCAGAAAACATGCAAACACGGTATGGACCACATTCAGAACTGAAGACCCAAAGATGAGTTAATGTCATTCCTTCTTTCAAAGAGTCACTGCCTAGCTGCAGGAAGCCAAAGGCAGACAGATTAAAGAGGTGAAGGCAGTACAGTGTGATTGTGATGATGTTGTCCAGTGGCCTAGAACACTCTTGGCTCATGTTTATATCAGGTCTCATCTTTGATGTCTGTCACCTCGCTTGCAGGGCTTTCTAGAATGACCTGTATAAAATAACAACGCTTCCCATTCTGTCAGCCACACTCCCCCTACTTGTCCTATCCAGCTTCTTAGCTCTTACCACCACCTGACATTTTTTGATATATTTATTTGTCATTGGTCTGCTCCACCAGAATGTAAGCTTCCTGAGGGCAGAACCTTTGTTTTGCTTCCTCCCAATTCCCCTGTGCTTGGAGTAACAACTGGCAGGTAGTAGATGGTTTGCAGGTGTCTGTAAATAAAGAAACTGTGGGCAAATCACTCTTCAGTGTCTTGACTTTCCCTTGGGTGAAATAAGTAATAAAACCCCACTCTCACTTGCCACATGGGGAAACTCAAACTTGAAAAGAGATAATACATGATACAGACATGCTTTTTGACTCATCCAACCATAGATGCAAATAAATTCAGCAGGGATCAAATCTGTGCATGACTTTGCACTATTGCACAAGCAATGAGGGGCTGTGGTCACAAACAGACCGTGTATGCCCACTCTAATGGCTCTGCCCTGCAGTTGGCCCATCTGCTCCTAGAAATGGTGAACGTGGGCTCTGCTATATTCAAGTGGGTGACTGCCTGTGGTCACACAGCTGGTCAGGGACTGTGCTTTTGCTGCAAGTCCCTAAGAGGAGGGCAGGATCTATCAGGTTGTTTGTGTAAGCTCAGGTGACCCAGGAAATAACTGGAGATAGCCACGTAGGAGTCTGGGTCCTGAACCACTGAGCCAAGTGAGAGGTCTAGAAAAATGGTGGGTCAAGGCCTCAGCTGGACTGTCTCCGGAGCAGGTTAGGAAAGATGAGGGTGCTAGGTGGGTGTGCTCAGAGCAGAGTGGAAGTCCTATCTGTATATTGACTCTGCAGCACCATTAAAAAATCCTCCCTTGACCTCTGTACTCCCAGCTGTCAAGGCATGGGATGGCTCGCTCCACCCAGTGGAATCTGAGAGAGGAATTTAGTTTGGGCCAAGCTGAGCCCAAGAAAGAGCTGGAAGCCTGACCAGTGGGGAAGATGCCAAAATTATAGTATCAGGGAGATTCACTGTCAGACCCAGACTGGCTTCATTCCTGAGTCGTGCTTTCCTGCAACCTTACAGCATCTCCCAGCACCCATGTATTCTGCACAGGTGTGGTGATACCTTAAACCAATGGACAAGACCAGAGACTTGCCCTTCCCTGCTCAGTGCTCCTATTCACTCATCAAAGCCCAAGCAAAATTGCCCAAGCTAAAGCAGTTGCCCTTCCATTATCAAGTTGTGTGTTTCTGAAACTTTCCCACTAGACTGTGAGCATATCAACAAGGACTTCAGCTTATTTATGACAACATTCTAAATGCTGAATATATGATAATTGACTATATGACCCAACAAAGCAAGGATAATCCATACATCTTGACTCAGTGCCTGATTACATCTCTCATTCCTCCCCCATAATCCAGGCATCTGCTCAGCTGAAGGGTCAAGATGTTCCTCTTTGGCAGGGACAGTTCCAGGTTTTGACGACCTGCCTCAGCCAGATTAGTATCTATTCCACATTATCATTTATGCATACTCTGCAAGGGGCTGAGGGAAATGGTCATACAAAACAGGGAGAGTGTGCCAGCCTATAGCAGTCCCCTCCTGCTCTAGCCACAGCGCCCTGGCTCCATATAGGTACTGGATCTTCATATCTTCCAAGAACCCCTTATGGGGCAGCCTGTCAGCTCTCCAGACAGGTCAGAGAGCCCCTCCTCTTTGGGGGGCCTTGGAGGGGTAGAATCAGCTGGGAAGGGAATGTCACCCTTCCTGTCTGGCAATGAGCCCTGGGGCCCTGTACTCTGGAAGGCTGAATGGGTGCATTCCACCCTGGGGCAATGTGAGCACCTGCTGCTCCCTCAGGGCACAGGGGACAGGGCACACATAAAGCAAATACCTCACTCATCTCAGCCTCTCTCCTGAAGCTCAGAAGTCCCAAGGCTCTTGGACAAAATTCACTTGACCCACAACCTCTCTGCCCTCAGCTTGTCACTGTCTTCACTGACCCTCAAACTGACTTTTTCCCTTAGGAAGATAATAACATCAGTGTGTCAAGTCAACAACTATAGATGACTTCATAGTTTACAATAATCTATTATCTCATTTGGTTCCCTTTTGGGGAACTGTTTGAAGGGGGAACTGTTCTTTCTACTTAACAGAAAAGAAATTCAAGGCTCAGAGTGACTTCTCCAAGATCGCTAGCACAGAAGAAATGTGAACCCCTTTCTGTCTAATCCCAAAGGCTGAATGAGCTCTTACCGAACACTGTGTCTCTTTATGTTACAGCCTTTTCTGGGGGAACACTTGTTGAGGAAGAAAACATACAACCTAATCCCCCAGAGCTGAAATTCCAAAACAGGGCAGAGGTCAGAGAAAGGCACTAATTTCACTCCCAGCCCATATCCTTATTTCCTTCTCCCCAAGCCTTTAACCAGAGTGGCTTTTGGTCAACACCAGCTCCAGGATTTGAACTCACAGCTCTTGCCGTCCCCAGGGAGACTCCTGGCAGCCGGACTGAACCCCACTTCCCAAGACTGCAGACCAAGGGAGTAAGGGGCTGAAGTGTGGTGCAGGGCTCAGATTGTGCTGTGGTTAAGAGCATGGAGCCACAGAAAGCCCTAGGTTCAAATCCCAGCTCCACTTCTTCCTAGTTGGAGGAAGTCCCTCCCTATGCCTCAGTTCCCCACTCTGTAAAAAAGGGGGAGGACAGCAGCTCTCCCCTGGGCTCTGGCAGGATGCAATGAGGCCACGCACAGAGAGCACTGTGCGGGCCATATCCTTAGGGCTGCGTGGTAAGGTTGTGGTCCTGCAGGAGCCAGGGAACAGTGGGGCGATAGGGTCCAGCCTGAGATCAGCTGCACAGAGAACCAGTGCCTTAAAGCTTTGCCAGGGCTCATCTCTAGGGTGGGAGTAATTCAGAATGCTTTGCAAGGCTGTTCAAAGGCCTGGAAATTATAAACGGGAAATATCCTCCACCCAGAATCCATTAATTCCTTTCCTTCTCTCCCTTGAATGTAAAATTTCCTTCAGAAAACATCTAACCTCCAGCTTTGGTTTATTACCAAGAGGAATACATGGCTTTGTATGTGCTGTGCCTGACCCAATAAATGCCCGTCCCCTTGGAGAGCTGAAAGGGGGCAACCTGGACGGGCCCCAGTGCAAAGAGACCCAGAAAGAGCTGAGCAAGAGGATGGGCGGAGGTGGGGAGTGCCCAGTGCCTTCAGGCTTTATCAGAGAGTGCCTGGAGCAGCAGACAGGAGGTGGAGGGTCGTCCTCCTGCCCCACTCAGGGAGGAGGGAGGAGTAAGACAAGGCCAACCGGCTCTGTTCCACCTGCCACTTGTTTGGCAGTGACCTTGTGGGAAGGACTTACCCTTCCCTTTTTAGGGCTGTTTTTTCTCTGCAAAATGAAGTGCCCTGAAAGGATGCTCCCTGATTGTACTAAAGAGGCCTGATCCTCCTGCTTGGCCATAGCCTGCTGCCTGCTTTCCCCGTCAACCACCACTGTACCCTCCTACCCTCGCCTTCTCAGACACGTGGGGTTTATTTTTAACTAGAGTTAACAGGCAGTATCTGGAAAAGCTTGTCTGCAGAATTTCTTGCACTTGCTCACTCCCTCCCCCACAGCAGGAGGGTGAGCAGCTTAGGGCCTGGAGACCTGCCCGACAGGTGTGGAGTGAAGGACAGCAGGCCTGGGGACTAACACAGCTCAGGCGTCCTTGGCCAGCTGGAGGACTGGAAGAGGGCCCAGCCTGGCTTCTGCTGCTCCGGTTGGGAGCAGAGGGTGCACCCAGGGCAGGGGCGGAAGGGGAACATTCTGGGCTCTCCAGACATCACCTGCCCAGCAGGGGCCGATTGGCCCAGGCTTCCCTCTACCCTGGGGAAGTGTCTGGGCAGAGTGACCCAATGCCCCATATTGCAGGCCAGGCTCTGGTACAGAGGAGGCAGGCGAGGACAGGTTACCCAGCAGGCAGACTGGGCATGTGCTTGGGGCACCAGCAGGAAAGGGGCGTCAACAAAGTGTTTTGGTTTGGTTTGGGTTTTTTAAGGTCTAATTCTTAGTATTTCAAAAATAGCAAGGAAGTAGTCATCCTAGAAAAAATCAGAACTTTGTTGGACTTCCTCACACTGATCTTAAGATCCAGGGCGAGTTTTTTTTTAATTTGTCTGTGAGTGGGTTGGGAGAGGTGCTCCTTGCCCTCTCAGCTCTCAGGGCTGTAAAGGCCTTAATCCAGCTCAGGGGGTCAGGGATCAGAAAGAGGGTGGGAACTGCGGGGTGCTGAGGAGGAGGGAGCAGGTGACCTCGGGCAATGCCCACATCCCCTGGAGCGGGAGGCATTCCCTAGACCTGGGGCACTGCATTGTTATGCAGGGAACGCTGGCTAGCCTAGTGTTAGAGTGGTGTGAGGTAGCCAGAGAGGCAGGATTGCTCAGGGCCCCAGAAAAAGACCCCACTTGGCAGCCTGAAACTCCCACCTCCAGGCCAGACCTGGGATTTGTTCTCCCTCTGCTCACTCTGGAAATGGCAGGGCTCTTGGCCAGAAGAGGCCAAAGATGGTGGCCATTTTGGAAGGGGAACTGGCAGCCCATTTCCTGGAAGATGGTTCCAAAAATGGAACTCAAACCTGTGAGTCCCCTGCAGGGCAGGGCAGGGCCTGGATGCCTCTTCTCCCAGTCTCCTAGAGTAGGAATGTGTCACTCACGAATACCCAACAGCAAACATTTGCTAAGCACCGTGAACCCACACTTCTCATACATTCCCTCCTTAACTCTCATACTGCCCTGTGACATGGTCACTCTATCCCTGCTCCAGAGGGGAGGACCCAGGCTCAGGGATGTCCAGTACCTGCTGAAGAGCACAGAGTAGCTAGTGTCAGGGTGAGGATGCAAGCCCAGTTGTCTGACCGCCCAGCATGCTTTACTCAATACCACAGGTCTCACCCCCCACTCCAGGCCTCTCAAGGGACAAAATAGCAAACTGGCCCCTCACCTCACTCTGGCCCACCATGTACTTCTCAACTTCCATGGGGCCAGGAGCAGATGTGGGCCTCCCACATTCATTATGGGCGGGGAGGCAGACAAGCACCCCAGGCCCAGAACCAGGACAGGCTGCATGATTAGCAGGGCCCAAAGCAAAATGAAAATACCTGCACCTTAGCTTTTGTCACCTCCATCCTGCACACACCACTCTGGCTGGGTCTCCAGGGACCTCCCTGCTGCCAAACAGAAGGGACACCTTCTAAGCCTTATCTTCCTCAATGCCAGCCCAGTACCAACAGACCCTGTTGGTGACTCCCTCCGGCAGTAGCTCCTGTGGCAGTCAGGACATTGCCCTCTGACCACTCCCCCCACCGTCACTCTCCCTCCTCCTCCCCTGGCAGTTAGTGCTCCCAGCATTCCATTGTCTTCTCATTCTGCCCACTTCCCCCTCATCCAAACTCCCATCTCTAACCACCCCCACAAAGAAGACAATGCCTCTCAGCTGCTGCCAAGACCTGTCTTGCAGAGCCCAGACCAGCATGTCCCACTGCTTACCTGGCATCTCTCCCCAGCTGGCCCATGGCACCTCAGGCCAGTGTCTAAAGCTGACCAGACCTCTCCCCCTAAACCACCTTCCGTGCTGCATTCCCCGGGGCCTGGGCTGAGGGCTGGCCCTGCCTCCTTCCTTCATCTACCTCAAGCACCTGGGCACCACGTCCTGCCATCTCTCCTCCTGACCGCTCGCAGCCCCTCCTTAACTTTGCTTCATCTCCATCTGCCTAGATCACTGCAGTCGCCTTCCTTGCTAATTTCCCTGGGTCTTCCCTGCACCCCTCCCAATATAGCTCTCAAGCTGCTGCCAGAAAGATCTTTTAAAAAGGAAAATTAGACTGTGTCCCTCTGCTCACAACATCCTTCAATGGTCCTTCAGGATTAATTCCAAGCCTCTCAGCTTAGCTCAGGAGGTCTCTCTTGTGGGGTCTGCCTCACCTCCCCACACTCCAGCCCAACAAAACTAACTCTTTGCCCTTCTCCCGGGGAGCCTCGCGCCACTGCCTCCCAGCCCTCTCTTCCCCTCTGTCTCCTTCCTTTACAGGCTCCACCTTCTGGAAGGGGTCCCATCCATGCTCCTGCAGCCCCATGGTCATAGCATGTCCTGTCCCAGCACTGGAGGTGTCTGGCGGGGTATCTAAGCCAAGCAAGAATGAACAGCAATAGCCAACATTCCTTGAGAGCCCATCACGCTGATGCTGATTGGCACTCAGTGTTTTGATTTTCCAACAACCTCGTGAGAGGTATTCTCATCTCTCAAGAGGTCCCTGATGCCCTGAGAGAGCAAGCAACTTGACCACCGTTTTGAACCCAAACATCAGCAGGTCAGCATTTGTTGAGGGAATACAAGTTTTCAGGGCAGCATGGACCTTCAGTAGTGTAGAAGGAGAAGCAGTGGGTGGTACGGACACAAAAGGAGAGGGGAGCAACCTTTCAGACAGGAGCAACTGTCTGGGCTCTAGGCTTCTCAGGCCTCTGCCATCCTGAGGGACCAGGAACCTCGTGTCAGGCTCTCAGCCTCAGTGGGGAAGAGAGAGCCCTGGAAAGAAGCCACTGCAGGTAGAACTGGAGACAAAGGGATAAGGAGACCAAAGACTCTGACTCAGCTCTTCCCAGGGACAAGGGCTTGACCTGGCCCACGCTGGATCAAGAAAAGGAGGCACAGGCTGTCAGAGGCCCTCCCTGCCCCCAGGGTGCTGGAGGCAGCCAATCTGGCTGGCAGACACCTGCCGACCCCTTCTGCCTCCGTGGGGGTGGGGCAAGGCTGCGGACTGACAGCGGCTGAGCCTGGGGGCCCACTCCCTGTGCAAGGGCCAGGCCTGCCTCCCCCAACCCCAGCTGGGTTGCTCCACTCACTGAAGTGGCATGGAAGCCCTTCTGGGGCAGAATGACCTGGAGCCTGAGAAGCTGCCTCTGGACAGATAGCCTGGCTAGGTGATTCAACCCTAGATGAGGAGGATTCTCCACAGCAGCTCCTGCTCTGGGCCCCTCAGCTATCCCCCATTCTGTCCTACCCTGGGAAGCTCCTAGCCGCCAATCTTTCCCCCTCCCCTAAAACTATCCCAATTCTAGAGGACTTCCTTGCCTCTAGCAGAGCGGACATGTTGGCAACTCCCTGAGTCAGAAGTCAGGAATCAGTCACCTGGTCCTAGCCAAAAAGAGCACTGCGGTCCTACAGCTCCAGGCAGATGGGGGGTTGTAGTAGGTGGTCATGTAGCCATCTGGGCTGAGACCCAGGGGCGCAGAGTTATGCCTTCATGTTCACGTGGCCCGACATTCCAGAGCTGCTGCTCCCGGGGTGCTGGCCGCCAGCATTGCCTCCTGCGCCCACAGCAACCCAAACCTGTTCTCAGAGTCAGCCAGACCTCCTGGAGCTCTGGCTCATAAGCCACTAACCCATGGCCCTGGATTTCAAAGGCTCACTCCTTGCAACAGAAATCCAGGTCTCCCTGGAATGCTGGCGCTGGTGGGGAGTGAGGTGCGGGGCTGTGGGGCTAGGGGAGCGTGTGAACAACCCTGTTATGAGACAGGGAGTGAGGCCAGGAGAGGCGAGTTACTGTGCTTTGGCTGTCCTAGCTGTAAAATGGGGTAATGAGAGTACCTACTATGGGTATTGTTCTGTCAAAGGAGAATAATAGCAACAAGCAGCCTCAAAGGGTTGCCATAATAAACAGGATATGACAATGCCTAGTCCATTGCCAAGTCCAAAGGTTATAGTCAATAGTGTTTCTCCCTTGCTCTATTCCTTTATCCACAGTTTCCAAGTCTGTCGTCAAGGGAAGCAACTCTTCCAGCTTCACCAAGCTGTCACAGGTGGTGGGAGAGAGAGCGGAGTGTGGCTACTGGTGAGATAGGTGCTGGATGCTGCAGGAGATACCTGGCCTCCAAGGTCACCACCCCACCTCTCGCCATCCCCATTCTTTCCAGAGAAGCCCCCAAGACACACAGAGGCTTCTTCAGGGAGCCCAAGGCACCAGAGTGATGTAGATACACTGGGTGTGAACCAAGGACACACACACACACCCCTCACCTAGAAGCCTATCAAGAATAATAGCTAATCTCTGGCTGTGGGGGTAGGGGACACCCCAGACCCAAACTGGGGCTCTGACCCAAGTCTGTTCCTCCCAGGACCTTCTTTCTTGCCTTTAGCTTGTCCCAAGACCTCCTATGTCCCAGGAGATACGTATTATAAATCCAACTTCCTTTGTGCATCTAATACAGCTGAGAGCATGTCCAAATAACTGCCAACAGCGTTTCGCTCAGCAGAGAGGAACTGAAGACCTGGGACCAGAAAAAGACTGCCGTGTTTTTTACTGCGTATCTTTCATACCTTTTTTTAAAAAACCATGTATATGTTAATACCTTTTTAAAAATTAAAATACCCTACCCCTGGGAAGGTAGAAATGTTAAAGGGCTTTGCTTACTGTGCTAAGGAATTTGGACTTTATCCTGTAAGCAATAGGGAGCAAATGGAGGTTTCTAAGCACAGACATGACATGCTCAGATGTGTAAAAGAATTGACTACTACAGAGCCATGGCCTGCAGTGGGCAAAGACTGGAGCCAACAGGAGACCAGTTGGGAGGCTGAGACACTTTTCTCTTGAGTCTAGCCTGAACTGGGGACCCATCGATTGTTCATATGGTACCCACTGAGAGGTAAGCCTTCCTGGATCAAACCCCAAGACCTGTACCCAGACTCTTGTACCTGGTGGATACACATCTATGACCCCAAGAGACAGGACAACCAAGCCAGGTCCAGGAGTTAATTGCCACTTCTTTCCCCTAAAACAAGCAAGATCGCCAGGGTAGATGATGGCTCATAGGGGTGATGCTACCCATAGGAAAAAGATGCCTTAGAAACTAGAACCCCCATCTGCTTCCTCCCCACCTCTGTCCACCAAAGCTGAGACAGAGGTGGGCTCATTCTTTGATTAAGTTTGAAGGTAGCCAGCACCTGATGGAGACTTCAGAACAGCCTTGCTCCAGAGTCCCTGACTGGACATATTTCTTGGACAGCACCACTGTGTGTCCCCAGAACACTGAGCCTAGGACATGCTCTTTCCCAAGGGCTTCCCAGCAGCCCCTACAACCTTGTTTACTGGCCCTGGCCAGGCTTACACTGAGACTCTGGGAGGTGGGGAGAGGGATGAGAGATGGGGCTCAAACTCTGAACCTGGATTTCCCAGGCCCTGTGGGTCAGAAGTCAGAGGCACTCTGTATGAAACAACATAGGAGTCTTGGGAAGAGCCCAGGCTCCAGGCTGGGCTTAAACTGCACACTATGAATGGCCTTGGGCCCTCTCTGAGCTCAACTGGCACATCTCTAAAATAGGAGTCATCACACCTTCCTCAAGGGATGATGTAAAGCTTGGATGGTGTCCTGTGCATCTACCTGGCCCACCACGCAGCACCTGGCAGGCCATTTTCTCCTTCGGTCCCCTCTTTAGCACTGGGGAGAGACAGCCAGGCTGAGGTGGCAGGATAGAGGAGAGAAGATACAGCTCAAAGGGAGGCAAGAGGTGTCCTAGTCAATCTTTCTCCCTCCTTACTTAATTCCATGCCCAGATGGTTGTTTATCCAACTGTCTTTAAATCTTCAGAAGTTTCCAATCAGCAAAGGTGGAGATGGTGTGAAGATCCACAGGTCAAAGTTTAAGAAAAGACTCCACTAGTTCATGCCCACCTACTATTTACAGTCAGAAACCTAGAAACTTCTCTGAGCATCCCCTTTCCTAAAGGGATGGCTGCAAAAGACCAAGGGACAAATGTTTCTTTCCTGTCTGCCAAGAGTTAGAAAAAATACTGAGCCCATGCCACCAGCCACTCACTCTCCTTTGGGCCACCTCATCATCACCCTTTCTCATATACAGCTCTAGCTGACCAAGTGTCATGAATTACTTGTCTTTTAAATGTCCATCGGCACTGTTCTCTAACAGGCATCTAGCTATGGTTCTGCCATTGTGTGACCTTAGGCAAGTTACTTCACCTCTCTGTGCCTTGGTCCCTCATCTTTACAAGGTGGATGGACTGAACCTAAATTCTGACCTCAAGTTCCACAGAGGGGCTTTAGATAAGCATGAACACCTCTAAGAATCTGGTAATCCCAATTGCATCCCAGGAGAAAACTGGCTGGCAGAGGGGCCAACAGCATAAAGGAGACCTTTCTGTACTGGATTCCCCTTTGCGTCTTTTTAATTTTGAATCAAAGGAATATATTATCTATTAAAAAATAAACAAATTCAATTTATATTAAAAAGGAAAGAAAATGTATGCAAATCCATGTGTGTGTGGGGGGGGCACCTGTGCTTTCTGCAGAAGGATTTTTTTTTTAAATCAGATTTTCCAAGGTATCTCTGACCTCAGAAAGATATAGAAAGCATTTCCCTAGATTACCTTAAGGGTCATTCCCAGCTCCAATTTCCTTGATTTGATAAAGCGTGATTAAAAACAAAAGTGAACTTCAGTACTCATTACATTAAAAGCCTGGGTGATGCACATGAAAATGTCTCCTTGAATCTTACATTTAATAACTTGGCAAGCATGCCCACATGATGGGAGTGGGTTCATATGCGAATGCAGGACTTGACAGGCATATCTCCTGTCCTGCAGCCTTCAGAGATCTAGGTCAAAAAATGACCCCATATGGGGATCTCTCAAAACCCTCCTTGCCCTATCCCCCTGCCCACTTAAAGAAACATCCAGCTTGGATTAGCTGTACAAACAATGCATATCAATAAAGACAATATGGGTTTTTAAATGGTGGCCACTTTGATTCTGAGGGGAATGGGAGTGAGAAGTATGGGAAATGGAGGAGATCCAGGGTGAAATGGAGATAAAAGAAGCCTAGGCTCATCCAGAGGCCTCCATCTGAATCTTTGAGACCCACAGGAATCCTCACATGCTGGAGAGGAAAATGCTTCCCAGGCCTGCAATGTGGAAAGCTTCAGGGAAGGGGGAATCTAGCTGAGGGATCAAAATAAGACTGGTTAAGGCAACCAGACTAGTGGCTGAATGGGTCAGGGCAAAGAGAAAGGTCACTTGGTCCCAAAAAAGGGAAGGGAGAGCTGCCATTTAACAATTGGCCCCTGGCTATGGTAAACTTTAATTAACTGCACCATTATAATTCACTTCCAGCCTGAGTTCCACCCAACCAGCTCTCTCCCTCCCGCTTCTCCCCTATACTCTGCCCCTCTCCCCAGCCCAGGTCTCATCGAGGTAAGCTTGCTTAGTGAAATCAACTGGCTGCCTGTGCTGGATGCCTCATTATTACAGCTCTCCTGCTAATAATGCACCCAGCAACAAGAAGGGGGAGCAACTACACTGTTCTCAGTTCTTCATGCCAGGCCCCTTTCCCTACCAGGGGGCACTAAAGCAAGAGTCTCGTAATCCTAAATACCTGAATGTATACCATCACAATGAAGACACAGTGGCAGGGCAGCAGGAGCAGATACACACAGAGGCAGGTAATAGGGCCCACTCCCACCTGGAGCCACTGGAGAGCACTCAGAGAGTCACACCCCGACAGGTCACCCACACATGGACGTCCATGTGCACAGTTCAGTGCTGTGGCTGCAGACACCACTCCTTCATTCAATGGTGGTTAAATTACACCCATGACACTCTATCTCTGTATTCTCAGGCTGCTGAGCTTTACCCCTTTTAAGCGTGTGTGTATTGGGAGTGGGGGTTGGGAACACCTTAGAGGATCTTCCAGGCCAAACATTCTTGGTTTTTATTAATGAGCTTATGAGAAAAGCCAACCCAGACCTTTATGTGAAATATATGGTTTCCACTACTTCAATGATGGTGGTGGCAAAGCAGGAACAGAAAGCAAAAGAGCACTATTAACAGCAAGTACCGGCACTGACCCAACCTCCACACCGGTGCTCAGGACTAACTGGGGGTTTGCCTTTCTCTGAACCCCACACCCACCTCCCTATGCATCCACCCCTCTTTCATGGGAGCCAGATTGGGGGCACCAGGTCTCTTCCCTTAGTTGCTTGGCTGTGGTGGAGACTGTCCTGGCCAGGCAAGGATGGGTCTTAGAATTAACTCTTCCTACAGTCTGCTATGCATTATCACCCCCGAGCTAATTACCCCTGAGGATGAAAATAGGTGTCATGACTCACAAACACCAATACAACACTTGGCAGCAGATGAAAATGCAAGGACACATTTTCAGGAAGCTGACACGCAAATCTATTTATATGTGGGGAGATTCTTAAAGAGGTGAGACAGACACCTCCCATGTACCAGGATTAAGAGGCTGCAGCAGATCCATCAATTGCCATTTATCCACCACCCCCCCACCCCGCTCCACACACAGAGCCACGGTTTCCACTACTTCAATGATGGTGGTGGCAAAGCAGGAACAGAAACCAAAAGAGCGCTATTAACAGCAAGTACCAGCACTGACCCAACCTCCACACCAGTGCTCAGGACTAACTGGGGATTTGCTTTTCTCTAAACCCCACACCCACCTCCCTATGCATCCACCCCTCTTTCATGGGAGCTAGATTGGGGGCACCAGTTCTCTTCCCTTAGTCGCTTAGCTGTGGTGGAGGCTGTCCTGGCCTAGCTGCCCCCACCAGAAATGGGATGTGGCCAGGAATGAATTTCAGATAGGATCGCAGGTTTTGTTTTGCTTCCTCCCCCCGCCCACCGCCCCGCCCCCCCCACCCCCGTTTTCTATTCTTTGTCCACTTGCTGCCCAGGAAAGTACAAGGTTCATAGGTTTGTTAGCCTTGCCCTAGCCTGGGAGGTGTCCAGTCTGGTCTCGGGTAAGGAAGTCAGAGCTGTAACGGGTATTCCTACCCCTGGTCTCCTTGCCACCCCTCTGTACCTCACAAATGCCACGACCAAGTTAGATGAGTTAATTCCATTTCTTCACCAGTGGGAGTGTCCTTAGTGATCTTTGGTGTCCTAAGTGATCTTTGCCTCAGAAACTGGGTTTGAGCTTTCTCTCTTCCCTATTCCCTCCAGCTATCTTCTGACCAGCTAAGTGTGCTGCCCTTTTTCAAAAAGAGCAGAGTAAGTGTGGGGAATGACTGAGGTGAGACTGCGTTCCCAGTGCATCAGCTGGAAGCCTCTGGGAACCCTCCTGGCTGAGAGCACGCATTTGTCTCTGTTGCCCACACCCCTCCTGCCTCCACGGAGGGCTCCCAGCAATGTGGCGATTTTGCTTTAAATGTGTAATCACAGTGATTTCTGCCACATCTCAGAGGCAATGCCTCCTAGTTCCTGTCCCTCCACCCATTGCACAAGTCACAGCTGCATTGGGTATCAGCATATACTCACAGCCAGAGGGGCAAGGCACCAAAAAGCATTCCTGACAATTCCATTTGCAGCTGGGGCAGGATTGGGGAAAATAAGAGATGCTGAAGAGTAAACAGAAATCGCTTAGTCAGCAACTGTCCCGTCCCAAGAGGTGAGTGGAAATAGCCTGGTACTGAGGGGGAGGGGCAGGCAGCCCGCGGGGCCTTCCACAGAAGCAGTATCTGAGGGCTTTGAAAGACACCAGTATTGCTGTTCTCTGTTGGAGGTAGGGAAGGTATCCCCTTTGTTGGAACTATGTGACCTTAGCCCTAGAAAAACACACTTGCTGACTCGGGGCAGAATTAATATCAATTGAATTTATTACAAGTTACTAAGCTCCAAGGCACATTACAGTGTTCTGTTAACTACAGAAATGTATAAAGGACAAACAGAGCAGATTCTCCATGTCTAGCATTTCGCTCTACTGTTCAAAAGCATCCGTGCATCAATAAAGCAAAAACAAAACAACACGTGAAGATCCAACACATTCAGGTCCGTAGAAACAAACTGAAACATTTTCCCTCACAAACTTGCAACAAAAAACACCCCCACCCTCCCCAACACCCCTCTTACCATTTTGCAAACAAAACAGAAAAATGGAACAGAACAAAATAAAGTGAAGACTTCAACACTTGGGGCTGTTTAGAATGAAGCTTTCACCATTTTATAGCTATTTTTTTTCTTTTTTTTTTTAGGCAGCAACACTGGCCTTGGCCAAAAAAAAAAGTCATATTCTTTTGTGTTTTTTTCCTTTCAGGGAATGCATAACATTTACAAAAATACACACCAGCAGCAGTCGTTGCTAAGGGCTAGTAATTCTGTACCTAGGCAAACTCTGCCACCAAGTAAATGCTAACGAATATAATGCAAATGACCCAACCAATTATTATACTGCTTAACACAAACCAGGCTATCCTTCAAATGAAGAAGTTACATACCTTTGTTCCAAAATATAGAAACATACGACGAAAATAATGTCTATACATAAGACTAACTCTTTGCAGTTTGTTATATTCACAATTCTACATCTTGGGGAAGGAGAGGGGGAGGGCCGCTGTGGGCGGGGGAGGGGCTCTCTGGATTGGAGAGGAGCTGGTCTGGGGCAAAGGAGGTGGCCGTTTTGTGGTTCAAGGGTCTCTCTCCTTTTTCACTTTAACATCTCCAGCTAAGATCGTTGCGATTTCGCCCTGCATGAAAGCCCAAGGTACATTCGACCCAACTAAGGGGCATTTCTCTCCGCTGGGGCAGTACACCTCGCCGGTGGCTCCCTGTGCCTTGATACTCTCTCTGGAGCAAGGGAAACAGAATTTGTGGCTGGGGACGGATGGGCACTGAACGAAATGCGTGTCCTCCAAACGTTCGTGGCAAATGGTACAGCACAGCGGCCCGCTGTTGGCCATAGGAGAATCCGGAATGTTTTGGGGGTGCACTTGGTCCATGCCCGGGTGGGTGCTAGGCGGTGGGGGCGCCACCTGTAAATTCAGGTCCCCGTTCCGTGATGCTAAGCGGCGCTGCCCAGGCACAGAGGCCGGCGACACTGGGCTGCTGCTGTTGCGCCTCGCGGACGCAGTGGTGGAGTGCACGGAAGTGCCATCCTTGGGTGAGTGCGCGGTGCCCAGAGTGTCTGCCACCGACATGAGGGCTGCCATGGGGGACGGCCCGTTCTGTGGGGCTGACTCGGGCGGGGTGGTCCGGTTGGAATGGGGTCCCAGGGGTGGGGGCGGCGGGGGCGGACCCCCCGCCGCATGCCCCGGCGCTGCAAAGCCCCCAGCAGACATGGTGAGCTTTAGTGCCTCGCTCTGGTTCGCCATCCACTGCTGCCTCTGCTGCTCCTCGCCCAGCTTCAGTGCGCCCTCGGCTGAGTCCGGGGGCTCAGGAGATGCTTTCCTCTTGCGCAGGCTGGCGGCTGCGCTCCGACCCGAAGGGGCAGCGGGCGGCAGGGCCCCGGTCCCCGGGGGTGCGCTGGGGGCGCGGCTGAGACTCACCAGTGCCGTGGGCAGCATGGGGCAGTTGGCGTCCAGGTAGGGCTGAGGCAGCATGTCGGCGCCGGGCACGCCCTCCTTGAAGAAGCGCACGGCCTCGGGCAGCAGGTCTCCAAGTAGGCGCCAGTCCCCTGAACCGTGCTTCTTCTCATACTCCAGATACTTGAAGCCGGAGGACAGGCCCCGTCCGAAGTCCTTCATACAGTCCTGGTACATTTGCTTGGCCACACCA